>VMOF01000035.1:48729172-48775442 GCA_011764245.1 Trialeurodes vaporariorum
CATTAATAAAAATTCACGTGGGAGTTATGACAATTTTTTAATTTTTTTTCTGAAACTTTGCAACACTGGACTCGAAAAGACTACAATTTTGGACCGATGTTTATAGAAAAAAGTATTCTTTTCATCTCTAAAACACGCTCTGAAAATTAATGTGCTCATATAGTTTTTTACACCCTGTATATGAAGGTACTTCATAAACAAAACTGTTTTTTTTTTTTGTTTTTTGTTTTTTTTTTGTTTTTTTTTGTTTGTTTTTCTGTGAAGCGGATGAGTAAAATATTTTAAGACTAGAAAAATATATGTTTCATATCCAGTGTGCGGAGGGGGTGAAATTGAAGTAGGGTGGGTGGGTCAGGTCAGGGAGATGTGTCAGTCCCTTCGACCAATCAAGGTGGAGGAGGAGGAGGCGAGTTGCAGACACGCGAGTTCAGTAAAGAAAGCTCAGTCAGTTTGCGCTCGGTTATTATCATAATTTGCGGCAAAAGCTTGAATGGACGTCAAGCGGAGATTTGATTTATTGAGTGCAGCAAGCATCGAGCCCCGGAAATACCTCGAGTACTCTTCTGCAACAACCGCAAGAGAGCTTTAAGAGACTGGAAACTCAACAATTATCTAGTCGAGCACAAAGGGGTTTGGGTTTGGGGGAGTCGATCCAACAGCCAGCCCTGGGTTGTTTCCCAGATTTCATGATTAGGTTACTGAAAGTATAAATTTTATACATAAAAGCATGTTTCTGCCACAGAAACGTGTTTGCAGCAGTTAAGGCAATATTTGCCCAGTAACAAAATGTTAGAATAATTTTTTAGAATAAGCAATTAGTTAACAGAATATGGATTCATTTGTTCAAGACAAAGTAGCCATCAATAAAAAAAAAAAAAGACATAAAGAAAAGGAGTGTAAGTAGCATGATTACGCTTTTTATTTTCATTTTAGTGAAATGCACTTTGTTAGAGTTCACTTTAGTGCAAAACCCCGATAATCTTTGGTAAATTTTTCAATTTGCATTCCTTCTAACCCAAAACAAAACTAGGCTACTACTTTGATGCTTGGAAAGCGTTCCTCTTTGAAAATCCAACTCTGAAATTCATTTTCATTAATTTTTACTGTGTAGAGAAATTACGTCTCGTCGGAAAGTTGTATATATAAATTATCGGTCAAGGTGTGCCTTCACTTTCGAAAAAATCTCTTGTACCCTCTAAACACTTTTTTTTTTTTTTTTTTTTTTTTTTTTTTTTTTTTTTTTTTTTTTTTTTTTTTTTTTTTTAAAAATGCAAAACAATGACTAGAAGTCTTAAACTGAGAACGATGATTGAATCGATTTCAGCTCGCACTAAAACAAGACACTTAATCTTACCAAAATATTTAAGATACGGTTACAAATAAATTGACTGCCGAAAGTAGTATATGATGGTTTCAATTATGTATAGGAAAATAAATGTAATATAGTGCGTAAGCGTTAGTATATCAATTAATAGCCCTTGTAAACATGCCCAAAAAATCAAAAAATGAAGAAGTGGCTTTTGTAACAGGCACTTGTAATTTTTGAGAGTCACGCATCGTTGCAAAGACCTCTAAAATCAATAGGGTTGATCAGTAGGCTATTTGATTTCCATTTTACCGAATGTGCAAGAATCTCTAAAATACACAGAAGTAAATGGGATAGTAATTTTTGTTTTTAAAAACAATTGAAAATAATGGAAAACCATGATTATCTTGAATTTTATAGGTGCCAATCTAAAGATTGTGATCTGCAGACAAAGCTTTTGGCCCATTTTAGCACTAGTTTCTTGATCAATATCATTTCAAGGCTGCTTAAAATTGGGTCAGTGTCCTTCACTTGCCGCGGAGTCTACGGCATATTCACCGTATTGGTACCTCGTTGAGAGAACCTAAAGAGCTGTATTTTCTCCGTTTATTGCAATCTGCGTTAACTTCATGCATAAACTTTTTTTCGAGCTGTGTCAGTTTAAACATTTTATGATGGAAACAGTTTTTTGAAACTATCTGAATGAAATCGAGACGCAACTTTGAGCCTCAAAGAGAAACATTCGTTTCTAGTCCAAAAGTCATAAAAAACCACCCCCAAAAGTCATTCTACGAATCGTTAATGCTTTAGCATAAAGTTTTTTGGAAAAATGCCCCACATTCTTTTGTTTGGAACGTGGAACTGTATTATTGAACATCAAATTACTTGTTTTGACAGAAATATATTAGTCAGCCAGTTACTATGCAAAAGCGAAATAAATCAAAACACAATCCGAAGGATCAAATAACGATAAGGTCTACAACTACAAGAGGGAAATCCTCTGAGCAGGTGAAAAAAACAAGTGCAGTGGTTAAGAGAAATATGCGCACAATTGACGCGACAGCGTGAATTTTCGGACAAAAATGTGTTTAGAATTTTTTTTCCATGAATACTCGATATAACATAGATCTTCGAATTCATGCATTCATGCCAATCTGAACATTAATTATACAGATAGTATTTTGATTTTTGTGTCTTTATTATTAGGCTTTTTAGGCTGTAAAATTAAAGTTTCGGTTCTGGAAAGAAACCAGGCTCAGTAGAGGACTTTGATGAAATTCCATGGCTTTTAAGAAGCAAAAAGGCTCAATTCTTCAAATTATTTCCCAAAGAGTCTGATGCAAACGTTTGCTACAATGATTAAAAGTGTATAAACTCATGTAAAATCACCTGAAAAGTCCATTGGTGGCATCAGAAAGTCATAAAATGCAATAATAAACTCACAAGAGGCGTTTAATGAAATCCTAGATGGCGGAGAAATATCGAGCAATCTGTATGCATGCACCGTGAACATCCAAGGATGGCCAACTTTGACAGCCTCACTGGAGGCAGAGGTTATGTGTTGTTTACATTGTGATTGGGTGTGATCGATATTGTGAGGTTGGCTATCCTTGGATGTTCGTGGTGCATGCATACAAATTGCTTGATATTTCTCCACCATTTTGGATTTCATTAAACGCCTCTTGTGAATGTATTATTGCATTTTATGACTTTCTGATGCAACCAATTGCCTTTTCAGGCGATTTTACATTCGATGAAACACTCTTGATTGTTGTAGCAAATGTTTGCAACAGACCCATTGCAAGGAACAAAAAAATATTTTTTCATCTGTCGCATTTTTTTGGAATCTTAATCAAATTATACCGCCAAAATTATTCAATGCTTCAATCAACCTCCCCCCCCTCCTCCGTCTCCGCCGCTGCGCTGGGACCATACAATTGTCAAAAAAAATTATTTGGGCTCACAAGAGTTTGTGAAAGATTAAACATAATATTTATTTTTTGTTTTTTGTTTTTTCTGTTTGGGTGCAGTTTGATCATTCCTACCCCACCGTGAGACGCGGCGACAAACGGCGGACAATAATCGAAGCCCAATGAGTTCCGTTCAACCATGCAAAACATTCGATGACTGAAAATTATAAATGGTAATAATGTTATTATTAATTCCGTTTATTCCGGGGCTCGAGGCAGGCACGATGCATTCACGCCCTCCGGCGCTTCCGGCATGGTGTATGGCCTACGTATGCCTCAACTTCCGGTTTCCAAAGCTCATCATCATAACACAATAACACAAACATTCACCGCTTTCGTTCCGCCCCGCCCCAACCCGTGAACTCCCCACTCCTCCGCCACCCCCGCCTTTTCCGCGACCTGTCGCTGACTATCCTTCGGCGCGAATAAAAACGTGTATTGTTGACTGTTGAGGAGAGGCATCGTTTCCAATATAATCTGTGTATATCTATATCTACTCTAATCGTTTTGCACTTTACCATACACATGTTATATGCTTGCAGCTCAGGCATTGCATTGCAACGAAGAGTATCGTGAGAATTTCTGACCCGTCCGTCCGTGGCTCTCTCTGTCCGTATAGCCGTAGCCAGGATATTGTCTATCTCTCTCTTAGCCCATTTAAACGCATGTGTTAAAAAAGGACAGAAAGAGGGGCTGAAGTCACGTGACAGCCCCTATATCCATCCTTTTCCAACACCTGCGTTTAAATGGGCTAAGAGAGAGATAGACAATATCCTGGCTACGGCTATGTCTGTCCGTATAGTGTCCGTCCACAATTCAACATTCTCTATTCTCTCCTCCCCACTAATTTGTTGCCCGGTTCTTCGACGACAGTGCAATTACCAATACGGAAATATGCACTTGATGCATCAGAAAGAAAAAAAGAAAAAAAACTGTGATTGAAGCCTTGAAAAAAATAAGCTTTGCATGCACGCGCAGGTAAATGATGCGCGCTCCACCGGCGGATCCAGAAACTAGTCTATCTCTCTCTTTGCCGATTCGGACGTGTGTGTTGGAAAAGGACGCGCCAGAGGTGCAGTCACGAGACTTCCTCTCTAACCTCTGTCCTTTTTTAACGAATGCTGTGATTGGACAGGGAGTGAGAGAAAGAGAGAGGCGGACAATATCGTGGATCCGTCGCGCGCCACCGCACTATGGTCACAGATCATTAAAAACATTGATAAAAAAAATGTGAAAAAAAGTAATCAAATATAACCGTCTTTGACCTTTAAAGAAAACATGTAAGACTTTCCATTTCTGGGTCTAGATTGTGCTTGTTTAAACAATTTTTGTGAGTAAAATGGACTTGAATTAAAGTTTATAAATGAAAAATTGGTGAGAAATTGATTTTTTGAGTTTTGACCCCTTTTTGACCATTTCAGACCATGATGCGCCATGGGTAGATGTGCAACAAATTATCCCTCTCTATCGACTATGTATTCGCACGTCTGCTTCACTTCAAAAGTGGGTAATTTCGATTCACAATGTTTTAAATATTAAATTAAATGTGTTTTTTAAAAATGCAATATGCATTTTCCAACCAAAGATTATATGTACTGTACATAGACGCTCTGTACGAATTGATTCAGCCGATGCAGCCCGTGTCGGTCGGTGGTACAAAGTATATAGTTTTTCGCGGGAGTAAAGTGCAACAATCATATTTTGGTGCGCAGAGGGTGCCGACCTAATGACTGAATAATCTTTGCTAGACCTTACTAGATCATATCCGTGTACGCAATTGGCCATTTTTTTCAATCGCAATTTTCTATAGAGCCTGTCAGCCAATCAGATGCTATCAACCCTCTCGGCTGAACTATGTTTTCATTGAAAACTCCGAACGAAATTAAACGTCATTAAAAAGCTCCTAATCTAATACAAAGTGAGAAGGTGGTACTTAATATACAAATAGCACGCAAATTATGTCCACATAGCCGATACAACAGTTCTTGTCTGTAAATAGTGTAAATGTTCCTTTTTTTAAGCGTGCCCATGGAACATGGCACGCTTATTCCGATCGTTTTGCTGCTAACAATATAATACAATGTATACAAGTAATAAGGCAGCCTATGCTTTCCACGTGTATTCCTATGCTGAGTGGCCTAAAGTTGAAAATCGGCTGTTTTTGAATTTTGTGATTTTTTCCTGTCGTGTCTGTTGCGTTTTGAGGATTGCAATGGTACAATTATGAAATCGTACCTTCTAAAGTTTGCAGCAAAAATAGTTGGATTCATTTTAATGCTTTAGTTTTTTATAATTTCCCAAATTTAAACGACGGACTCACCACTTTTGAGGGGTAAGTGGAGTGCGGTGAGGTAATATTTGCTTTTTATGTTGCCAACTTTGTTGTAATTTTACTCTGCTGTGTTGGTTTACGATGAAAAAATTTTTTGTTTGTTTTTATGATTAATTTGTTATTTGGACATTGTTTTTGTGTTATTTTCTTACGTTTATTGAATATATAATTGTTTTTAAAGTACATTGGGGGTTTTTTTCGTACGGGGGGCCGATAACGAGTCGTTCTGTGATTTTTTTTTTTTTTTTATTTATTATTGTTTTCCAGCCGGTGATTGTTTGGCTGCATTGGCTGCACTGCGGCTCACCTGTTCACTAATTTGATGATTTTTCTCTGTGAATTCTAGAGTCAGCTGATATTTTCGAATAGAAGGCGCGGAATAAAACCGATACAGATCATGGTTTTACTTATAGGATACCTTCTCACAAAAGTAAAGCTTCAAGAAGAACCCGCTAGAGAGCGCGGAATGAAGTAGTCACGTTTCTTTGCTTTTATTTGATCAGCTGATAAATGATTTTTTTTTTTTTTTTTTTTTTTTTTTTTTAAGCGCAATTTTTAACATTCAATCTTTTAGGGGTTTGAAAATGGATCTCATTAAAATAAACAAATTTTTCAGTATTCTTTTAATTTTTTGTTTGGGGAAAATGTTACAACATTAACGCCTGTTCGAAAGTGTAAGCGAAGTTAGGGTTTTTGTATTTTTTTTTTAGAGGACGAGACAGGCTCAATTAATGGTATTTGTTTTGATGAAAAGGGGTCCATCCAGCTACCATTAGGAGTCCCCCCCTTAAAAATGGATGAAACTTTCAAAAATGATAGAGCTAAGCATCATTTTCAGAATATCTGCAGTTTTTTGAATTTGGTCAACTGGGAGCGGGAGTGCAGGGGGTCAAAGTCAAAACCTCCAATGCTCCATAACTTTTGAACGAACATAGATTTGACGTGAACTTTGCACCAAAAGATGCGTATTATAAAAATCTTTCGATTGATGTGCTACAGTGTTTAGTTCAAAAATTTTGCCCCTTTTTTGCATTTTTTTTTACTTTTGAATTTTCCCAAAAAATCCTTTTTTTGAGTTTGAAAAATAGGCGCAATAAAGGGAAATCTGAACGAAAAACAATGGCGGCCATATATGATTTGAGAATTTTGAAAAACTTATGTCAAAAATAAATTCAGCGACCCAAAAACCCGCTTCCACCAAGTTTCAATGAATTTCATCGATTATTGGTGGAGCAACAAATTTTTTTGTAGAATCGAAAGTCGGAACCCTTTTTTGGCCTAGATTTGAAACTTTGCGCGGTCATAACTCTTGAACGAAATGTTTTTCGGCATCGCGGTTTGCGCCATCTGAAAGCTTATAAAATCAGCTTTCTTCACAGAATTTTTTGTTCAGATTCCTACGTTGCACCTATTTTTCAAACTTATAAAACAAATTTGTTTTCTCTACTTTTAGATTATAAATGAATTTTTACATCTGCATTGAGGGTTTTTTCGAGAAAAGTTGAAAAAATGTTTGAACCCCCAGAAACCCCCCAAAAGGTTGTCAGGAGCTTATGAAAATATCAGAAATGAAAAATTTGGAGTCAATTTTCTGTCTGATTGTTTTGTTTCAAATCATTTGTTTCAGTAATTTTTGAGAAAAATGCCAGCAACGGATGCTCTGGCTCACTTTGTATATAAAATATAGTAGACTTCTTTTTTTCTATTCAGGTCCTCTGGTTTTTAATCACTGTCCGATGAGTAAAATAATTGAAATCTCATGCGCTGAGTCCAGACTATACTTGCTCTCTTTGAGAGAATCCAAAAATTTAAAAATAATCATCAAAGGTACCACATACGGCCAATTTTTAAAATAAGCACATGTATGGAGGGGGGGGGGAAGCTTTTATATGCGTAACTTTTTTTGCTTCTCATTGATAGAATGTCATCAAATGAAAGGCTAGAAACTCTGCAACTCTGATAAGCAACTCTGTTTGCTTAAAGGGACGCATCGCAATGAAGTAGGGGACTACACTAATTATACTCGTAGTTGTCGAAGTTGATGCATAAATTATTAATACTTCAATTAGTATGTACGTCTGTAATGTTTTTACTGGATGCTAATCATAGCATTTTTTTCCCAAATAGATGATTCAGCCTAATTTTTTCTTTAGTATTCACCATAAGGTTTCTCTGTACAGTAAAGCCTTTAATGAAAACATAGCAGGAATTGCTTTTATTGACATTAATTGTAATTGTTTAATTTTCAGATCCAAATCGGCCAATACTGTGTCTAAAAATTCAGATATTGAAAGGAATGACTCTATTTCGTCTCTATCAATATGTAGACATTTATTAATTACCTTTTTTACCTTTCATCACCATATTCCACTAACAAAACCATGAGCTACCCATCTTTTCTTTCTCATTTTATTAAATTATAAATAGAATCTTTTACATCCATTCAACGCAGAATCATTTAAACTTCAAATACTCTATAAACAGTGATTTCATCCAAATTTCATTATTGAATCATTCATGTATATTATAAAAATTTTTTATTCAATTCATATGTTAGTTACATACTACAATGTCTCCTTAAGTATTGCTGATGCATTTCAAACAACTGTAATCCACAAATGAACAAAACACTGAACCAATTGTAATGTGTCACTGCAAAAACAACGACTCAAAAAAAATTTTTTTTAAAAATACGTCTCAAATGCATATACATTGTCATATTTTCTTAATCAAAGCTCCAACAGCACTTCCTGTACCTTAAATAATATACAATAAATTGACAAATCTTCGCCCATGAACTACATTATAATAAATATATTTAAACCATGTATGCGTAAGCCTTTATGCAAAACTTATTTCTGCAAAACCCAGCAGAGCAGAAGACCAAATGAAACAACTTATGCGCAGATTTTTATGTTTACAATTCACAGGCACGCTTTTCCAATACATGCAATGTATCGGAGCTTCCCTGCTTGTTTTTTTTTTACCGTTTTTCCAAAGTGTCCTAAAAACAGCCCCGGGGTTTTTCAATCAATGAAAATCCCAAAATTTTATCATAAAGATTTTCGCCCTTTTCCGACGTTTAATTTAGGCTGCAGATTAGATATTTTATGTAAATGCAAACATATTAGCTCATTAGCTTATAGAACACTGAATGATTTTTGAGCAAATGCCTGCTTCTGCATCAGATCTGAGGTAACGGTATCAATAATTCATTCAAAGGAGACAAGAGGTGGCCGAGTAGAAGGACCTGCCAAGAGACCACTATAGGGTTGGGGTGGTTGCGGTAGGGTGAGAAAGTGAGCGGTGGTGAAGGGAGAGAGAGGGAGAGAGATAGAAAGAGATAGAGAGAGAGACAGAGTTGGAGGGGTGGTAAGAGGGAGAGGGAGAGTCAATACTCAAGTCCAAGTGCAAGTGTTTCATTATGGAGGGAAAATCACGACAATACATACGTTAGTTTTCAAGCAATTCGCTGGGATCCCCGGGAATCGAAGCGAATATAGGGAGCGGCGGGCAAAGCGGACGGCATGGTCGAGATGCTAAAGCCATCAAGTTATCTCCCTTTCTTCGTGGGGCAGGGATGCCAAGTATGGAAACGATTTTCCCAAATTCAGCTTCATTTTATTGCTTTTGTTTTTGCTTTATGGTTTTTGGTGTGTTTTCGAAACGGGATTTCGTCGGACCGTGGATTTCGTTTAGAATTTTTAAGATTATTAAATACTTTTTAGAGACTTTCATCAGCCTTTTCTGACTGAATTCCTGAGTTTCAATTTTGATTTAATTAAAACTGTCGGAAATGTTTTGAATGTTATCATGTGACACCTTGCCAATTCCCTTGAAATTACCGACTTTCGAATCGATGGAAAGAATAAAAACAGTGTTTGGTGATGACATCTAACTAGGTTTGGATAGACAGACTTTAGTAGATTCCGTATTCTGATTCAAAACTGCGCAATCAAGGACTCGTTTCCACCAATATCCGTTTTCCATTCCATTACTGTATATTCAAAAGTTCAGGTTTTCCCAAGGATCACGAAAGGGATACATATCGTGGATGAATGGCAATGATGTAGTTTGCATTATTCTCCTCTTTTCGTTGCGCATTGTATGCAAAGAAAAAAGAAACCAACTTATATTTGTATAAATTTTGTGGCAGTCAATGCAGTTGAAACTGACGCCAAAGTTATCAAAATTCACCTGAGTTCAATCGAGTTGGTCTCTTTTCTCCAATCAGAGACCCAGAAGATTTACACATATATTTTCGAAAGATGTTAGTGTAAAAGCTGGCGATACTTAAAGTCACACTTCGGAGCGGTTGGTGGTCACTGAAAACTTTAATGTTTTATTTGGTTCAAAAGATATTTTGCGTTTTCTGAAAAATTGAAAAGCTCCTGGAAATGTATAATTTTCAGCTGATTTTTTTTTTCCAATTTCCAATTTAAATCGTCGTTTTTTTTTTTTTTTTTTTTTGCTAAAAGTTTGGGGTATGTCAAGTATTATTTTGTCGAAAAAAATCTTAGATGATATTTCACTTTTTGCAACATTTCCAAATGGGGTTTGAGTGGGCTTTTCCGAATTCCAAATAAAATTTTCTTTCTGCTCGATTTGGCATCGCTGTCGGAGAGTCCACTACCCATATCGCTCCTGATCTAATTTTCCTTTCTTTTTTTATATCATCCTTCTTTTTATTAACTTGCACCTCCAACCCCTCGGCCCTCTTTGCCTCACAATATACTTTTTTTTTTTTTCGGAGTTGGTCATATGCTATAAAACATTTTTTCCCCAAATCCCAGACTCGGGTTGCTCATCTTTGCCTCGGTGGGTAGTTATACTTGGCAGAAAATGTAATCCTCGTGAAACTGTCGACAAAAAAGGGAAAAACTTATGAGTTGTCTATAAAAATTTAAACCCATAAATGTCCTTAGCCTCGGATACTTTCCCCCCTCCCTCTCAATCGCCGGTTGGTTGGTCGATCTCTCTGCTTTATTATTTGCGTCCCACACTGGCGCAACCAGGATCTCTTTCATCTCTCTCATTCTCCATTTGAATGCATGAGTAGGAAAAGGACAGAAGGAGGGGGTTTTATCCCTTTGTCCATTCTTGTCTATCATACGTTTCTTAATGGAGAAAAGAGAGAGATGAAGAAACTCTCGGTGCGCTACTGGCGTCCCACGATTTCCTTTCAAGTTATACTATTTTTCCTTTCCCCCGCTCCAATTCAATTGGGGATGAACCTAACGCGATTGTATGAACCATCTATTTTTCAGGCTTTCTTCAAAGTGGTTAGGATTGAAGAACCAAGGAGGAAACCCAAAGCTCCATTTTAGAGAGTGAGTATAAATGATAAAAGGGTAAACTTTGTAGCTTTCATGGAAGGTAAAACGGAGAGCTGAAAAATTCACTCGCTGAATCGGGTAAAAGAAGATGAGTATGAATTAAAAGAAAATTTTACCATATAGCGGTGGAAATTAAAAAAACTTGGAATAAGTTATTAGTCATTAAAATACAGTCCTATACTGAGAGAAATCACTTCTTTACTAACGAGAACGATTTTATTTCACGTTTACTTGTGACACTTTTTCCCTTTCGCGAAGTAAAGTGCTGATTGCATGAAGGAGAATCATTGTCACAACAAGGAATATTTTACTTGTAGCAGCAGACATTTTCCTTGGGTTAGGAATTTTCCCTTGGTCAATATTTCACTTTGCAGTTTTTTTAACACTAACGAAATACTCCTTGGATTAAAAAAAAGAATTCTCTCAGTGTGAGCGTTCCAATAAACCATCTCTCTCAGTCTCACGCAACCCCCATGTACTGCTACCTTGCTCTCATCGCTAAAATTTGCTTTGGTTTCTAATTAAATCCCTATGGAGATGAGCTTTTGACCCAAAATACATTGTTTTAAAGGGGAAATTTCCCGCCTACTGACATCCCTACGCACTTAATTTTTTTCAACTTTACGCACGTTATCTCCAAAACCGGGACACTTAGGAAAAAACCAAAGGCACCATTGTTCTTAGCTCATCAATTAATACCATTTTATCTATAAAAAACACAACATTTCGGACTCTTGCATTTGCCCCATTACCACATTTTCTCACCGGTGCCATAATCACTCATGGAATATTGAAAGAGGTGTGATAAGGTAAAGATATGGTCCTGATAGTTTGATGCCAACTATTACTACAGCGAAACGAAAGCGCAGATTCGAACAAAAATGCAGACGACACTCCAGATTGATCTTTTGACAAGCACTTAATGAAAATTCAAAATAGCATACTCGCTGTAAAAGTGCAAAGCCGTTTTTTCTTTATTTCTTGTTTCTCTCGACGATTTAGCTGCAGGGACAGTCGAGTTTTCGAGCAAATAGTTTATTTTCATATTGTGATGTCCAGCGTCTGCAAATCAGATCGTCTCATACCTCTTTCCGCTTTGGAAAGGAGAGATTCAAACGGAATAATCCTCCGCATTGAGTAATTTATTTTAATCTAACACGTAAATGCACGGATTTCAAAGGGACCCCGGAAAGGGTCGTGGCGGCCGCGAAAGTGGAAGGGAGACGCACGGCCGCGAGTGGCAAGTCGACTTCCCTCTCCTTCCTTCCCCCTCCCCCCACCCACGCATACTCTCCACCACCCCCTTTCCACCCATCACATTTCCTCTCTTTAGGCGAAGCAAAAACGCGACTGCGTGTCTAGTTCAGAATGGGATCGAGGCAATAGCTGCGAGTGAACAATCGATTATCGGTTAGCTCCCATTTGAATTCATGTGAATGTATCGATTTCTCCAGGATTTGATTTAACTCCCTGAAAATCGATTATTTTCCATAAGTTCAACCTTTTCAATACCGCGCCTGAGTTTGCTCGTTTTCGGTGCAGTAGCTCTGTCTCACAACATTTCAATTTTTATCGACAAAATGCAACCACAAGTTGTTGGCGAGCGCCTTCAATTAGATGGATAGGCAAAATCCACACCGCGAAGTAGGAATATTTATCTACGCACTCAATTAGAGCCAGTAAGCGGAGTAAGCGATCAGGTGTACTGAATACTTCAGTAGTGGTGGAAAATGAGTATAATACTTACCAAATACTTCGGTAGGGGTCGTAATTATGTAGGTCGTTCTTACTAAACTCATCGTAATCCTAACTGAAGCTTGGTGCTAATAACCGAAAGTTTTGGTTTCTGCAGCTGAAAACTATGGTGATCAATATGAATCGAATCTTCAGCTCACATAACCGAGGCATTTCTCTTCGTGATGTAAGGACATATGGAACACCTTGTATAATATACAGTGTACTAATCAACTTAGGGTCACGTCGGTTCGGTAATCAGTTTGAATTAGAAAAATGTTAGATACTCGTTCAAAATTTTGAAAATGAAATTTATCTTGTAGAACTGTCACATTAAAAGTCATAAAAGCTCAAAATCTCGACCCACTTCGCTTTAAAAGAGGGGGAGAATATAATGATTAAATCCGGCGAAGCTGTCCATTTGGCTTTCGGAAAGGGGCAGAATCGGAGCGGAGACGCAGTTACGTACATAGTATACGGGACCGGGGATCGCGGATTGAAAAGATTCAATCAAACATACTCATGCAATTGAAAAATGCATTATTATAAATGGAGAGCTGAGTATTGTTTTCTGTTTCCAATTTTTCATCCCCTCAAACTTCACTTGCTTTACCGATGAACCTGTTTTCTATGACTCTCAGCAGTTTTGCGGAGGTTACGCACTAACTGACTCGTGCCGCTAAGTATACGCACGTCGCACATTGTGGTCTTTGTAGGCCGCATTGCCAACTTTATTCGCTCTCTGTCTTTGTGATAGAATCAATTCTTCAATCCCTTCCCGGAAAAAAGAAATGGAAGTTGAGGACACTCGAAGGAAATTTTGATAAAAAGTGCATTGAATTGATATGAAATTCAGTCTTTTGACCTTAGTAAGATAGTTGGCGAAAAAAAAATTTCATGAAGTTGACGTCCAAATTACGATGTTTTTTTCTTTTTTTTTTTGCAAGAGTCAACATAGTCAACATTAACGTTGTCTACTTCCAACCGTGCAAAAGGTCGAATTCTAGAGCGATCACCCAATTTTTTTATGTTATTAGTAATTACAGGCTTTAAATGAACATATAACAATGTTGCCAGATTTCAGGCTTATCATTGCCGTCATTTCCTCTCTCACTTTACCTCTATCAAAAGAATACTTTGAATCGGAAAGTTCAGAGCTTTCAATTTGGCAACAGCCACGAGTGCAATGTTCATAAGAGCATTGAAGGGCTGTCACAAAATAAGAGTGGGCGTGAAAGGAGGCTGAGAGAGAGTTAGAGAGAGAGAGGGGGAGAGAAAAAGAGAGGGAGAGTGAGAGAGAGTGAGTGAGGGGGAAGGGTTGGGGAAATGAGCATGTGAAATGCGGATTGTTGGACCTCCTTTTAACCCCTTTTTCTGTCAACAAAGCAGTTTCGTTCGCACTTCAACTCAGCTGGAGGGTTGTTATCATTTGTCATTTTTGTTTTAAAATATGTTCTCGCCTCTACCCCTTCTAGTCTTGCTTTAATTGTCCTCCCCCCCTCTCTCTCTCTCTCTCTCTCTCTCTCTCTCTCTCTCTCTCTCTCTCTCTCTCTCTCTCTCTCTCTCTTCTGTTTTTCTCTCTTACTCGAGTGCAACAAAGATGTGGTACAGAAATGTACTAATGTCACACCAGATTTGATTAATTCACACAAAATCACGAACTGATTGTGAGTTAATTTGTCTTTCTCGAGAGGATGTCAATTAAGAGGTAAATAGACTTGATAAAAAGGAGTTTTATGATTCAAATGATTTCATAACAAACAAACAAAATTTAAAAAAAAAAAAAAAAAAAAAAAAAAAAAAAAAAAAAAAAAAAAATCGAAAAATGAATTTCCGATAGAGTAAAACAAAAATTGAAGTGTTACCAGTGGCAGGCCAAGAAAGTTTGTATGATAATGGCATGCATGCATGAAATTTGGAATTTGAAACCTCGCTGGACGTAAGTAATTTTGGTCTATTTTTTTCAAAATGCGAAATTTGAAACTTTTTTTTGGGTTCGGTTCTTGCACCCCTCCCTTCCCCCTTCTTGGTTGCACATTACTAAATGTATTTAGTAGTTTAGTTTAGTAGTTTAGTTTTTTTTTTTTTTTTCAAAGAACTAACCCTTTCACTCCCGGGTTTCTGAGACAAAGTATCTATTGTTCGCTCGAATTCTGTGGGTAGTTAAATGTTCCTATTCTGTAGTGTTCATTTTGCCTAGAACGCTTTGAAGGCGATTCGCCCGAGACATTCCCTTTCAAATGTATAAATAAACATCACGTGAGTAGCTTAAACTGTCAAGAGCAAATTGAATTCATGTCAGGCAGCTGATAGTTGCAAAAACAGATATTGTCGGGTGAGGTATTGAAATAGTCATTGGAAAAATAGGAGAAATAGGATGCACCAACAAAGAATTATAGAGGTTAAAGCTCTCAAGGTTTATATAATTTGGTGACAGTGCACCTTTACAGTTTGCACAACCTGCAATCAAACAACGTTACACTTTGTACACTTAAACCATGTGAGATGTCAATTCAAGGGAGTGCTCTATGTGAACACCTAATATTTCGATCTTTTCCCCTGTTTAAATGGACGGATTACAGCGTTGCTGGATTGCAAGCAACGCCAATGTTGTGAAAGAAAGATTTTTTTTTTTTTTTTTTTTTTTTTTTTTTTTTTTTTTTTTTAAACTCAGTCGATGAAGTATTGTCTTACCTTCTTCCCTTTTTCCTTCTGCCGTTTTTAGAGCTGCTCCCTCATTTGTTGATCCAGCGCTTCTACTCTAAAATTATAAACAAAAAAATAAATTCACTAACTCTCTGCATTAGTGCGGGTATACGAAAATTAGCGCAGTGGCCTTGCGATAATACATCACCCCTCGCCGAGCGCGGGGTCACGTTCGCTGAAAACAATTACTTTATAGCCGTCTTGAAAAGTGCATTGTTTCGTATACATATACGTATACACGATCGGACTTAAAAATGGGTCGTTACAATGGTGATTAAAGGGCCGTTATGGCAATTGGTTAATACGTTGGATTGAGAGACCGGGACAACGGAGGAAGGACCCTCCTTCACCGAGCATCGGGCATCGAGCACCGAAAAACCGGGAAAATAGTTGTCGAGGTTCGAAAGATTTGTGATGTGTCATTGGATGACCAACATCCCTTCGGAAACTGACCATCATCCCTTTAGGAGCTTGACCATCTGCACACGGGATCGAGGCAAGACCAAAAGGCAATTACCCGGCGGGCTTCGACCCTACCGCGCCGCGTCGATGACCGACCGAGATGAGTATGACTCACGCTCACAAATTATATTTCGCTGATTCATTGTGAAATTTCTGGGTCCCGACATTCCCTCACCCCCGCCGCCGCGGGCGCCCTATACGCTGCACTGTTTCCTCCGAGTCCCTGCGTCCCCGAGACCCGTATTTTTAAATTAGTAAATATCAATTATAGTTGCAGTCCTGTATTTGACAACATTTATTAAAACTTACTGGTTTTTATTAAAACGAGGGCATCATCGTTTGGGTCCGTTTCTGTTGATTTCCGTCAGTGTTGCCAGATTGAGTAAGAAAGATTGCAATCGTAATTTTACAATCAGAAAAGTAGCAATACGAATCCGCGTGACATGCTTGAGTCCTTGTATGTATAGAGAGTTTCGTCAAGTGAAATCAGTAGCGAGGCGTGAAATTTGGCAACAATGTAGTTTCTCCATTTAAATTCACCAAAAAGGTCGAACGCTTCAGTCATCGGCGATGATCAGGCATTTCGACCTTTCTAATGTGTTTAAATGGGGGAAAAAGCAATGTTGTCAAATCGCACGCCTCGCCACTGAGTGAAATCGTGGGCCCCGCTATTGGATGCATTTTGCACATTATTATTTTCTTTTTTTTTCACAAAGACTTCTAATGAGGTCTTTGTTTGTTTACATTCTGGGGGACATTAGTCAAATGCAAAGATTACAGTGCTATAGATTTTCTAAAACAATATCAACATGTTGTTACTGTACAGCAATGGAGCTGTTGCAAACTTTTGCTATAGGCTTATTAATAATTGATTATAGGGTAAATCCCTGTAAAAATGACGGTATAAGCGCACTAAAAATCACGAAATCTACTCCCTAACTCAAAAAATGCTTTCAAACGCGAGACCTTAATGGAAGTGATTACCACCAAAATCTTATGCAATTTGTATGCTTTTTCTTTTTGTGTGGTGTCGCGAGAGAACACCTCCTGAGGATGAAGCTTGTTAAGATAGGGAAACCCAGTGTAAAAGGTGTTAACCAACGCCATTACGGTCTCGCGTTTGAAAGAATTTTATGAGTTATAGGGAGTGTATTTTGTGATTTTGTAGGGAGCTTTTCGTCATTTTTTACAGGGTTTTACGACTTAATTTTTTATTACTAGGCCCTCATGTAGCAAAAGTTTGCAACAGCTCCATTGTAGCACCCGTGCGATGTCTAACTTTGATCAAATAATCCACATAATCTTTGGGACCACTTAATATTTCACAAAATGATTCATGAAATCCATCCTAATTTTGGCTAAATTTTAGGCCTTAGTCTTGTAAACTCCGTCCGTTAGACGTCTGGTAAAGATTATTAAACAATCGAGTAAAGGTATGCCTAACCTATACTGAAAAAAATGATTCCTAAGAACAATATTTTACCAGAAGCGCAAGCGCCAACCGAGGAATTTCGAGTTTTTTTACCAAACAATAAATTCTATTGTTCCTGTCAGAATCTGTTCATACTACCCGAGTTTCCTCACTTTTTTTCAAGAACTTGGTATACATATATTAGAATTCTGGTAATGAATCCAGAAGAGATCCCCGGTTCAATTATCGTTGAGTTTCAAGTACCTACTGCTATACCATCTCTTTTTTCAGTGGATGGAAAGGTTAGCGAAACGGCTGGTATAGCGCGCTCTATGCATACCATGTCCTGTCGTTGGGTCCGAAATCAGTGGCAAAATTATGGTAAATTACATCGATATTTTTTCATTTTTTTTTTATTTTGTTTTTATTTGTACTAATTTACTCACAACTTCAAGTTACAAGCCACTCAATTTAATAATCAAAGTATAAGTTCATAGGAATTCCATCTTTTATGTGGCGAGATTATGGTATAAATTACATAAATATTTTTTTATTTTTTTTTTATTTTTTTTTTATTTTTACTAATTTTCTCACAACTTCAAGTTACAAGCCACTCAATTTAATAAACAAAGTATAAGTTCATAGGAATTCCTCTTTCATGTGGAGAGATTATGGTATAAATTACATCGATATTTTTCATTTTTTTTTATTTTGTTTTTATTTGTACTATTAAATTTTCTCACAAATTCAAGTTACAAGCCACTCAATTTAATAATCAAAGTATAAGTTCATAGGAATTCCATCTTTCATGTGGAGAGATTATGGTATAAATTACATCGATTTTTTTCATTTTTTTTTTTTTGTTTTTATTTGTACTATTAATTTACTCCAACTTCAAGTTACAAGCCACTCAATTTAAAAATCAAAGTATAATTCATAGGAATTCCATCTTTCATGTGGAGAGATTATGGTATAAATTACATCGTATTTTTTCATTTTTTTATTTTGTTTTATTTGTACTATTAATTACTCACAACTTCAAATTACAAGCCACTCAATTTAATAATCAAAGTATAAGTTCATAGGAAATTTCCCTCTTTTATGTGGAAGATTATGGTATAATTACATCGATATTTTTTTAAATTTTTTTTTTTTTTGTTTTTATTTGTACTATTAATTTACTCACAACTTCAAGTTACAAGCCACTCAATTTAATAATCAAAGTATAAGTTCATAGGAATTCCATCTTTCATGTGGAGAGATTATGGTATAAATTACATCGATATTTTTTCATTTTTTTTATTTTGTTTTTATTTGTACTATTAATTTACTCACAACTTCAAGTTACAAGCCACTCAATTTAATAATCAAAGTATAAGTTCATAGGAATTCCATCTTTCATGTGGAGAGATTATGGTATAAAATTTCATCGATATTTTTTCATTTTTTTTATTTTGTTTTTATTTGTACTATTAATTTACTCACAACTTCAAGTTACAAGCCACTCAATTTAATAATCAAAGTATAAGTTCATAGGAATTCCATCTTTCATGTGGAGAGATTATGGTATAAATTACATCGATATTTTTTCATTTTTTTTATTTTGTTTTTTTTTTACTATTAATTTACTCACAACTTCAAGTTACAAGCCACCAATTTAATAATCAAAGTATAAGTTCATAGGAATTCCATCTTTTATGTGGAGAGATTATGGTATAAATTACATCGATATTTTTTCATTTTTTTTTATTTTGTTTTTTTTTGTACTATTAATTTACTCACAACTTCAAGTTACAAGCCACTCAATTTTAAAAATCAAAGTATAAGTTCATAGGAATTCCATCTTTCATGTGGAGAGATTATGGTATAAATTACATCGATATTTTTTTTATTTTTTTTTTTTTTTTTTATTTTTACTATTAATTTACTCACAACTTCAAGTTACAAGCCACTCAATTTAATAATCAAATATAAGTTCATAGGAATTCCATCTTTCATGTGGCGAATTATGGTATAAATTACATCGATATTTTTTTATTTTTTTTATTTTGTTTTTATTTGTACTATTAATTTACTCACAACTTCAAGTTACAAGCCACTCAAATTTTAAAAATCAAAGTATAAGTTCATAGGAAATTTCCCTCTTTCATGTGGCGAGATTATGGATAAATTACATCGATATTTTTTCATTTTTTTTTTTTTGTTTTATTTTTACTATTAATTTACTCACAACTTCAAGTTACAAGCCACTCAATTTAAAAATCAAAGTATAAGTTCATAGGAATTCCATCTTTCATGTGGCGAGATTATGGTATAAATTACATCGATATTTTTTCATTTTTTTTATTTTGTTTTATTTGTACTATTATTTACTCACAACTTCAAGTTACAAGCCACTCAATTTAAAAAATCAAAATATAAATTCATAGGAAATTTCCCTCTTTCATGTGGCGAGATTATGGTAAAATTACATCGATTTTTTTCATTTTTTTTATTTTTTTTTTTATTTGTACTTTAATTTACTCACAACTTCAAGTTACAAGCCACTCAATTTAATAATCAAAAATATAAGTTCATAGGAATTCCATCTTTCATGTGGCGAGATTATGGTATAAAATTACATCGAATTTTTTCATTTTTTTTTTTTTGTTTTTATTTGTACTATTAATTTACTCACAACTTCAAGTTACAAGCCACTCAATTTAATAAAACAAAGTATAAGTTCATAGGATTCCTCTTTCATTGGCGAGATTATGGTAAAATTACATCGATATTTTTTCATTTTTTTTATTTTTTTTTTATTTGTACTATTAATTTACCCCACAACTTCAAGTTACAAGCCACTCAATTTAAAATCCAAAATAAAGTTCATAGGAATTCCATCTTTCATGTGGCGAGATTATGGTATAAATTACATCGATATTTTTTCATTTTTTTTATTTTGTTTTTATTTGTACTATTAATTTACTCACAACTTCAAGTTACAAGCCACTCAATTTAATAATCAAAGTATAAGTTCATAGGAATTCCATCTTTCATGTGGCGAGATTATGGTATAAATTACATCGATATTTTTTCATTTTTTTTATTTTGTTTTTATTTGTACTATTAATTTACTCACAACTTCAAGTTACAAGCCACTCAATTTAATAATCAAAGTATAAGTTCATAGGAATTCCATCTTTCATGTGGCGAGATTATGGTATAAATTACATCGATATTTTTTCATTTTTTTTTTTTTGTTTTTATTTGTACTATTAAAATTTTCTCACAACTTCAAATTACAAGCCACTCAATTTAATAATCAAAGTATAAGTTCATAGGAATTCCATCTTTCATGTGGCGAGATTATGGTATAAATTACATCGATATTTTTTCATTTTTTTTTTTTGTTTTTATTTGTACTATTAATTTACTCACAACTTCAATTTTCAAGCCACTCAATTTTAAAAATCAAAATATAATTCATAGGAATTCCATCTTTCATGTGGCGAGATTATGGTATAAATTACATCGATATTTTTTTTATTTTTTTTTTTGTGTTTTTATTTGTACTATTAATTTACTCACAACTTCAAGTTACAAGCCACTCAATTTAATAATCAAAGTGAGTTCATAGGAATTCCATTTTTTATCAAGGAAAAAGATATCTTATTAATGAACTTCTCTGCAGATCCCAATTTTGGGCTCGAGAAGAGAACTTTCGCGTGCAAAGAAAATTTCACGAAACTGACTGTCGAGGGAAGGGTCTATGGTCGAGGAATTCATCTTTCCATTCCGAGAAATTGAACGCAATCAAAGATCCCTGAAAAGATCAGGGGTCGGGCAGGGTCGGGCAGGGCAAAAGCAAGGCAGGAGAAGGTCCCGTTAAAACTTTTCACTTCAAGTCAAGTCGTCTTGCGAACTTTCTAAAAATTCAATGCGGCGGAAAGATACCGGTGCTGGCTGGCGCGTCAGAATGAGGATGGGCGCACGGGCAAGGAGCTTTAAGCCCCCCGTCTTACATCAATCTGTCTGTAAAAAGCATTTTCCTTCGGCATTGATATTTAGTCAATTATAATTAATTAAAAGGCGGACTGAATTGCACGCAAAACTCTGGGTATCGTGGATCATTCACAGGGTGCTTCGATTATTTATTCCTACAATGAGTCTTGTCGTGACTGAAAGAAAATGGCACGTCTAGAATATAGCGTGGATATAAATCAACGATCTGTATCAGAGTTGGGCAAATGGGAATCGTAATCGTTCATAGTAATCGAGTAATCGTCAAATCTTTGGATGGTAATTAAATCCATTTTTCACAGATAAATAGTAAAACCAAGGGTATTTTTGATTAGATCTAATACTTCTGCAACTAATATGATGGCTGGCTTGTAAAAAATCAGCCTTGATTACCATAGAATCATCCTCCGAAAAAACGACGATTACGATTACTTGGTAATCGTGTAATCGATTACCACCCCCATTTGCCCAACTCTGATCTGTATCCATATCAAAGAGCTATAAACACAGATGGCTACTTTACTCCATTGTGTAAATATTATCCATTCAAAAGCGACGCACACTGAAAAAAAAAAAAAAAAAAAAAAAAAAAAAAAAAAAGATAACAAAAATACCAAAAGCATAAATATACATGTGAGCAAGTGGCGAGGCGTGCGATTTGGCAATTAACGTTCCTTTTCCTCATTTAAACACATTAGAAAGGTCGATATGCCTGGTCATCGCCAATGA
Source organism: Trialeurodes vaporariorum (assembly GCA_011764245.1). Taxonomy (NCBI): domain Eukaryota; kingdom Metazoa; phylum Arthropoda; class Insecta; order Hemiptera; family Aleyrodidae; genus Trialeurodes; species Trialeurodes vaporariorum. The sequence goes on from VMOF01000035.1 coordinate 48,751,161, forward strand.
CTGAAGCGTTCGACTTTTTTGGTGAATTTAAATGGAGGAAATACATTGTTGTCAAATTTCACGCTTCGCCACTGACGTGAACCAAGGTAAGGGATGGTACTTTTACCAGAATTTATAATGTGTGTACCATTTATAGTTCTTGAAGATATGTTTAGCAAAATTCTGGTACTGATATGACCATATTCTGATAGTACACCAACATTATCAAGCAAAAGTACTATACTCACCACGTGGTTCACACATGTGCTTCTAGCAATAAGTATTGCCAGAATTATTTAAGAAATATTTTTTTAAGTTCATAAGTGGCAACTTTACGCGGTTTGTTTGCCTTTATAATGACAACCTTTCCATTAGAAACTCTCATAAATTCAACTGAAATCGTTGTGACCTCAGAATGTTTGTTTTTTTTATTCAAGTATGCGATACATGAAATATTGGTTTCACTCACTATAAGTATAGTAAAATTAGTTATTACATCTTTGTGTGTATCCAAGCGAAATATACCATTTTTCAAAACCAATTAAGCCGATATTCACATACTCGAGGTAGGTCCGTCGGTTTAGAGATTATATTTATAATCAATGCAAATAGTACCTTCGCGGGGGCCATTCAAAATAAATGATTATTTAAAGTGATTTCCTGGAGGTGACGAGTGGCTTTTCAAAGTTGTTAACTCTTCCAATTCCACGCCCAAATATATTCGTTTCGATGGATCTATCTAACACACCGTCAGTTTTTTATTCGCATTAATTTTAAGTGTTAACTCCAAATTGTTAACTTTTGAAAAAAAAAAACCAATGTTCTCTGAAGCTCCTTCAATTAATTGTGTATGCAAAACCAGGGTTTTATGTAGGAATATTTAACTACCCACTCAATTTGAGGGAGCGAACAATGAGAGTTGTCTTCGTAAACTGGCTGTTGAATGGTTAATTTCCTCATCGCTCTTATTTTCGCGGAATTTTACATTCGAATCAATGTAGTCCCATATATTCCTCAAAGATTAGTTCTCAGCAGACCCAATATGAGGAACGAATGGACGAGTTAATTTTTTTGAGACACCCTGTGTATTCTTAAAAGATGGAAGATATTTTGCAAACGGAAAAACTGTATTAAAACTACACCGAGCAAGAGAAAAGATTTCTCTTGATTTTATTTAATTTTCATTTACAAATGATTTATTTAGACACAACTTTACGATGAGCCGGAGTTGCTACTCCCGCCACACCGCGCCTCCCTTTTAAAAGGTTACCCCTTCAGCGGCGGCAAAGCTTGAGGGATGCTCCGAGGCCTCGTATCATATTCCTTTTGGGAGGGCAAGCATGAAAATGAAGATTTCCTACCTCGACAAAATTATATCACTTTACAGAAATGAACCAGAACCCTTTTCCCTCGTTTCCGAGTGTATAAATAACCCCTTTAACTAACTCAATACTAATTACGTCACTCTACATTTTATCGTCGACAAGTCAGTCTCAGCAGCTTTGAAATATTCATCGCGCAAGGCAGTTCAGTTTCCATTTAACGCATTGCCTAATTTGCTTTTATCCGCCCAAGAGAGATTGAATAAGGACGGAGAACCTCAGAACTCGACGAGCGGAGGAGGTCGTCCTCAATCACCGAAATCTTTCTGCGCGGGCCCTGCTTTGAAGGTTTGGTTTTTAAAACACGCATGATATCACACAGAGTTGATTAAGTTCAAATTATTCTCTCCTAGAGCTTGTTGACCCTCATATAAGCCTGGAGGAGGGGGTGGGAGGTGTCCAAAAAGACCCCGGGCCATTTTTTGTTTTTTTGGTTTTTTTTGTTTTTTTTTTGGTTTTTTGTTTTTTTTAGGAAAAACTCTATTGTTTAATTATTCAATTTTAGGATTTATGACATTGAAACAATAAGCTTTATACATATAACATTCTTGCATATTAAGTTCCACGTTTTTCGGATAATTATCCTCGATTTTTGATAGCTTATATTGTTTTCCTTATATATTCTTTTTAGACTTAAACTAGGCTTATAGACCGCGTAGACAAAAACCGGACCAATTAAGTATATTTACAATTTACATGATTTTTTATTATTCATATTTTATGAACTTTAAGAGAGGTTCCATTCTCTACAATCTGAGAAATAATTCCTGTTGTTGTTACAAGACTTAATCTGTTTAGTTCGTACCTAAGTAGAAATTCCGGTTACAGTTATCGCGGTTACATCTATATACTTACCAAACTTTTCGGTAAATATTAAACAGAGATCTTGTTACGGTAATAACAGGACATTTTTCTCAGGGAATTTTTAGAGCGAACAACTTGATACATCAAGAAACTAAATCATATAAATACAATTTGATTTATTCTATTTTTGGAACTGTCACTTTTTTAGGAAAATAGTCATAAATATCCAAAAACATGTAAATGATAAAATGATCTTAAAATATTCAGTCAGATGTACTTAATCACATAAAATACTTTAAGTATTGAAGAAACGAAAGAATCATCCAGTTCTCTACAGTTTTTAATGTGGTGATCCATTTGGGGCCTTTTTTGATCTCCTCCTTGGTCCTATATAATTTGGTCAAATAAAGACTCACAAGGGTTAATCCAGCATCGAGGACGATTTTTTCCAACTGTAATTTTTCCAAAGGAATGAGGTCGATTGAGGATATACTATGAAGTAAAATTAAAAGTATAAACTTAAAATATGATTGGATCTTAAATAAAAAAAAAAAAAAAAAAAAAAACTCATTGCTGAGTTGGCCTCTTATAGTACAATTAGCATAAATTATTCTAGCGCGCGCGCTCCTCCCTCCTAGTGCATGCGAACTGAAATCTGGTGAAAAAGTTTTGATCACTTTGTAACGCGGGTGGGAGCGGCTGAACGCAAAATAGAGAAAGGCAAAGAGGCTGTATGAAGAGTATGATTAAACAGCTGTTTTTTTGTGTGCACAATCGAGTATCTAATAATTGGAGGATGGTGTAGTTTTCTTCCATGGTAGAGAAAGAGAATAATGTAAAAGATCCGTTTGACATCAGATTGATACTGTCCTAGCATGAATCTCAGCCATCACCAGATTTTTTTATCGTCCTCACAAAAGAAGAGGCTGTAAATATTTGTTTGTCCCCCTAAGTCCCATCGTTATGAGTAAAAAAACGAAAAAAAAAAAAATAAACATGCAGTGTCATTTTGTGTATTCTTCATGCAAGTATAGGAAGCCCATAAACGTTCGATATCGTCTATTTTACCACTATTCCCATTTTGGCAACCATTAAACTGTTTCAAATGTCTACCACAATGTCCAGTAGCGAATTTGCAGGTGTACTAACGAAATTCATTATTTGTTGTTTAATATTCATCAACTTGTAGTTGGTGTTTAGAGAAAACGATATGCTTTTTTTTTTTTTTTTTTTTTTTTTTTTTTTTTTTTTTATATATATATATATAGTTTCCATATTGTAACTTCGTTGAATTATTGAGAATTTATGGGAAAAGTTTATTTTTTCATCTTTTTTTTTTTTTTTTTTTTTTTTTTTTTTTTTTTTTTTTTTTTTGAGAAACAGTCAATTTAATTGCAAAGTGACCACAGGCCATTACCTACTAGATGATAATAAAAAATCAATAAAAATATTATTGAAGGGAAGACCGCATCTTAAGTTTTCGTATCGCGCAAAAATATTCAAGAAATGACCGTATGTACCTCTCAGGAAGTCTCACCAACATCGTGGGAGGTGAATACCTACATCATTGAAGAGGGTCAAAGTGATGTGAAATATAGAACCTAATATATTTCATGGCTTACTATTTCGGTTCAATGGGTATTCTCTCGAGAAATGAGGAACTCAAATGAAACAACCGCGAGGCTTTCAAAATTGAACTAAAGTAGCTTCAAAATGATGAACTCACTCTACGAGGGTTTATAAGGGATGGTAGTTAAGAAAAAATGAATGTGTAACACAGATGTATACACGGCTGGAAAACGGTTCTTGATATACAGCGATTTTATAAATGGGAGGGACATGAAAGAGACGAGGGCTTCAGAACTACGAGAAGCAGTGTATCCATGGACTGAACTTACGTGGAGATCGGTCAGCAGAAGTAAATTATATTTAGGCATTTCTCGTGTTCCCGAGAAGTCTGTTACTTTTCACACGTACAAATCGCTGAGGGGCATGGACTTCAGCCTTCAGCTTCAACCCTGTTGACTGGGACTTAATCTTGTCTCTTTAAACACTTGCGACTCTGAAATTAACGGGAGGGGCGACTGCGGCACCCAACACGGGGGGAGGTTGAAAGGGCTCAGGTCTTCATCATCTGTCGGAGTTCTCGCCCAGTGTCCATCCCAAGACCCTTTAGCCCTTCAACTTCGGCCGTCATCAACCTTTTTCTGAATCCCACCCACAACCCACCCGGGCATCGTGCACTTTGTAATAAAATTAAAACTACACAGATTTGTCTCGTCTTCTTTTTTAGCTCGTCCTTTCACTCAATCTTTTCCTCGTCCTCTCTCTCTCTCTCCCTCTCTCTCTCTCTCTCTCTCTCTCTCTTCTTCTCTCTCCCTCTCTCTCTTCTCTCTCCTCCTTTCTTCTCTCTCCCTCTCTCTCTCTCTCCCAATCTCTCTCTCTCTCCCACTCTCTCTCTCCCTCTCTCTCTCTCCTACTCTCTCTATCTTCCATCTCTCTCTCTCCCACTCTCTCTCTCTTCCCTCTCTCTTTTCTCTCTCGTCGTATCCCTTTCCTTTTCTCTAACTTTCTTTCCCCCATTTTTCCCTCCTCATATGCCTCGTCATAATCCTCTTAGATAGAGAAGTATGAGATTTTCATCACCACGGGCTCGCTTTAATTTGCATTCTATTGTTTATTATTTCTTACCCTTTGGATCTATTTTTCTCTGCCCTGTCCATTTAATCGCCTTTTTTCCAGTTTATTATTTATTTTTCTCACTGAAATAAAGCAAAGAAAACAAAAAAAGGTGCAGGATTAATTTAATGTTTCGTAGCTCATTACAATGTTCGTCATTTGTTGCCAAGAAGGAAAAATCTGCTGCTTTTAAATTGATTATCCGTTCTGAAACTTTTGAGATCTCTTGTGACCTCAAATGCGCATAATTTTTTTAAGTCTTTCTTGCTGGGGTTTCAATTTACTTAAGTTTTACAGAAAGGCAGGGTTTTCAGAATTTTAGTTCAGTGAACAGTTTTGAAAAAAAAAAAGCTTTACAGCTCTGAGAGTTTGATTTGCTGTAATATATGTTTTAAAATAAGTGCGGTCTGGAGGGAAAAATAACCATTGTTGCACAATAGCTCCAAAAAAAGAGGGCCTTTGTTGGAAATTCCGGGCAGTTTGAAGTAATACCAACCTATTACCAACATTGAAAAGTCGCACTTATTGACAACCACAAAAGACCTCATCGTGAGCCCTCAGCCCTCCAGTTTACAACAGCGCTTATTCAATTACGACGTTTAAAAATGTGTGATATTATTTTATTTTATAAATTTATTTTTATAACAGACCACCAACGAAGGAGCTTTGAGAGGTCCTTAACTGTACTTTTTATTCTATTAATTATATTATATTTTTTTTACAATTTTTGCAGCATTGTATCCAAATGTTTTTAGTAAAGAGAGTAACTGTCACAGTAAATTTTGAAATGTCACAATAGAAATAGGCTTGTTTGAAAGTAGAGGACTCATGGCGTGTGGGTTGGGATCGAAATAAAATGGAGCACAGAGGTTGGCAGGTTGGCTCTTATTGGCAGCGATATGGTCTACCAATAATCACAAGCACCAAAACAACCGTTGCCAACTCTTAAAAGCGTATTTTCGCTAGTGATCTGAAAACATTGTGTACAGTCGGCCTAACGTTTGCATCTCACACCAATATTTGGTGCTGATGTTTTCGAGGCGAAAAAGAGGCATCAAATACATCGGGTTCATCTAGACACCACTTCTAGGCGGGGTTAAACGTTAAGAGAGTCGAACCTACTAAAAAAAAGGTTCAAGTTCGGTTCGGGTTCGTGCAATTTTTAAAATTGAGGTTCACGGTTTGGTTTGGTTTAAAACTTGCCAGCGGTTTGGTTCGGTTGCCGGTTCACGGTTCGACCCCTTAGTTCAGATTAGCCCGATGTATTTGATGCCACCGATCGATGCCACGAAACCATCAATATCAAATATTGGTTTGAAAATGCGGAGGGTTTGGTAGCCTGAGCGTGAAATTTTCACCAGATCATTCGAAAAGAAATGCTCTTTAAAGAAATAAATATGAATTAAATCAATAGCTACTAACACTGTTTATAGCAGTGGCGGCTCGCCAGGTGAGGCAAGTGAGGCGACAAGGAGCCATCGCCTCACATTTTTTGAAGTTGGAGAAAGAAAAAAAATTAAAAAATAACATATGAAGGTTGAAATGGTTATCATTCCATCATCCTTTGTTTCTATAGTCCAAAAAGTATGAATGGAACATAACTTTTTAAAAAAAAATTAAGTGAAGAGCGTTTCAAAAAAAATCCTATGCACCTCTCATTTTCGTCGCCTCACCTTTACGAGCCGCCAGTTGTTTAAAGTAGAAGCAGAATAATTATTTGCGTATCGCTCTAAAAACCTAGTTATTGAAGTGAAGATTATCAAACATTCTGAAACGTCCATATACTTTCTTCGCTTATTGTTTTAAAAAAAACGTACATTTGTCAACAGTGTCGCTGTGTCAGGCACGGAGCACGAGTCATTATCACGGAAGGTAGACATTGCAGTGTGTGTACTCGGAGATACGTCTATTTCATCGTATATACAAAGAGGGATATGGCGAGGTATTGCTATGGCATACATTTTGAAATGTAAATTTAGTTAATTTTGCCCATGTAAGTTTTAGTTAATTATTATCTGAAACTGGAACCCGCGGCTCCCCCGGAGAAAGGGAGAAGTCGCGGGGCAACGGGAGGGGGTGGGGAGGGTGAATGAGGGGGGGTTCCGTAACACAACTTGCCACTCAATCTCCTCAAATTAAGCCAACAACCTCGGGTCGCGGACCGGAGTCTTTTCTTGGTGCATATAGTGTATAGGAGAGTTGGGTGGTGAGAGGAGAGCCATCGACGCTGATGGTTGGGGAGGGGGGTGATGGGTGGGAGGGGGAGGGGGAATCAAGTCAGTGTCCGCGGCTAATTGACAGCCCTTCGAACTCTGCAATTCTCTTGCTGCGTTTTCTGCTGTTGTTGTTCTGCTTCTGCTGTTATTGTTGCGTTGTGCATTTGCCATTGCTTATGTACATATACTATTGCGTCGATGACTGTTGAGTTGAGAGAGTTTGTTGTCTGTTGTCTATTGGCTGGAGCTGGCTGCGGAGTTAGTTTGATGGTGGATAGTGAGAGCACATTTCGATGGACGGTGGACGGCGTAAGCGTAACGGACGCGACGGCTTGGTTTTGTGTTTGATGGCTCGTACTGATAACCCGACTTTGGAATCGAAGTCACGCTGACTGACTGAACTAAGACTGAAGCGAAATGACTGACCGGAGAACTTAAAGCTCAGCTTTAGAACGTATAGGTTCTCGCGCGTACACGCGCGCTGGACTTTTTACGCATAGCTTTACACAGCGATCTGGGGAGAATCAATTATCAATTATCGTTATAATTGTTTTCAATCTTCAACCTGTGTACCACGTACGAGGAGTGTCCACTGGCGGATCCATCAGTGGATTGTCTTTCTCTCTCTTTGGCCATTTGATCGCCTGTGTTAGGAAAGGATAGAAGAGGGGGCGAAAGTCACGTGACTGCCCCTTATCTGTCCTTTTCTAACACATGCGATCAAATGACCATAGAGAGAGAAAGACAATCCACTGGATCCGCTAGTGTTAGAGTCGCACAATGGGGCTCTTGCGAAGTTTAGCTACAAGCGAATGGATAGTTTAACCTCATGTAAAAACCATCGAAAATTACAAAAACCACACTAAAAAAGTCTAACATTTCAGTAATAAACTCAGAAAACAGCTGTATCGGGAAAATCGTATTGGCCGAGCAGGTATCATGGGAGATTCCTGTCTAGTTTGTCATTTTCTCTATGGAAACAACACAGATATAGGTCTCAAATTAGATAGGAACATGATAGAGCTCATTTCACGAAAGTTGGCCGATGACAGGTAGGTTTGTTTACTGCGCAGAGACGAATTTACGTTTTTGCGCATGTGCAAGAACGCAAACACGTTTCTGCGCAGTGAGCCACATGATCTGTCATCTGCCTTCTTTCGTGAAATGAGCTTTCTACCTACATAGCTTCACCCGATTGCGAGATTAAATTTGTGATTTTTTTTTTTTTTTTTTTTTTTTTTTTTTAGATAGGTACTCATCGTCATTTTTACAGGTTATTATGCAAGAATCAACTCTTCAAATATTCTTTGGAACCTGTTGAGACACTGGAACACTCAGAAGATTTATAAGGAACTAATCGTACGTTAATAAAAAAATTATAAACATAAAAAATATAATTATACCGTGGCTTTTGCAATTTGCATGGCGTGACAGCTATACTGATTGCGAAAGTCACAAAGTTTCGGATTGTAAAATTTACAATGCAATCGGTGAAATTTACAAACCAAAATTACAAAATTGGCTACATGCATTGTAAATTTTACCAATTTAAAAAATGACTGGTGAAATTAGCATTTGCTTCATTTTACTGATTTTACAGATCTATTTCTTTCCGTGTAAGCTTCTATAATATCTTACTGCCTCCATTTATTTGTTTATTTATTTATTTATTTACACTCGCAAAAGGATCAAGTTTCGTCGCATGTGCTCCGCGTGGCCACTCGCTCATCACTTGTCTTTGGTTCGACTCTCGGCTGTCCGTTATGATTCCAGGGCGGGAGGGAGTTGGCGGAGTTCGTCTCGGCCAATTATGTCCAATTTGTTAATTAGCCCCTGCTGAGTCGCGCGCGCGCGCGTTCTGCCGATGCTGCCGACCGCCGCTCTGACTCGAGCGGAATCGCCATCTTTGACAGTAACGAGTCCGATCAACATCCATCGATCGACCGATCGAGCACCGGTGAGGAGGAGGAGGAGGAGGGGGTGGAGGTGAGGGGAGGAGGAGGGAAGAGGAGGAGGGGGAGGAGGAGGAGAAGTGAGGAGGGGGGAAGGGTAGAGAGGGGAAAAAGCGTGCGAAGTGAAATCTGAGAATTGATTGAAAGCCACTCCAAGTTTCATCATTACCCTCTCCCTCTATGATTCCAGAAGCCGTGATTCTTGATTTGTTTCATTTTTCTTCAAAAGGTATGGACTAAGTATTTTTAAAATAGAGAATAAATGATCCTTAAAGGGTTTTAAAATTGGATGACTCTACTATTTCAAACTGTAGGAGAACCGCGATAAAAAAAAAAAAAAAAAAAATATGTGACGTCACAGAGATCAACGATTGACCAATAACGATACACTCTTTCTCTATCATTGGTTGAAATCTTCTCTCTCTCCACGGAAAAATAAGACTGGTACAATTTCCCACCTGCATAGCTGATTTTGGCGTCTGCTGTAAAGGATGGTAAATTTTACCATCATATGGTAAATGCAACGTACCTTGTGGTAAATTACCTTGTGGTACCTGTTGGCCCATTTCACCAGAAAGTACGTTGCATTTACCATCTGCTGGTCAAATTTACCATACTTTATAGCAGACGCCAAAATCAGCTATGCAGATGGTAAATTCTATTACTTAGTCTTTTTTTTTCGTGTCTCTTTCTTACGCAGCTCTAGTATATCGCTATCTCACTCAAGTGAGACTTATCATGGTTTTTTTTTTAGCCGAAAATTACATAGGAATCAAGGTTCTACATTGGTGAGGCAAAAGTACGAAAGAAACCCACCCATTCCCAAAGACTCGTCTAATCCAGTGAAAGAAAGGCACAACTTTGATTCAAACGAAACGGAGCTAATGCACACAGCGCAAGCACGGCGAATTGGTGATGTATCAAACGAAACTTGATTTGTTTATTCAATGAATAAACCGAATAATTCTACCGTGAAATTTTCATTTTAAAATGACACAAATTCGAATGCGGAGAGAGAATACGGATGAGACGGGTCTCCTCGGGTATTCGCGGGTCGCCGCATCGCGCCGCGCCGGTTGCATATTCGTTTCATTTCGGGGGCTTTAATCCCTTTGCGTCGAATTTTCCGTGACATTTAACTCATATCTGAAGAAATATTCTTTGAATTTCGATTAATAAGCGTTGAGCCCTTGCTCAGTTCAAATGTATTTTTTGTGTTGCCGAGCATACAGAAAGAGGCAATGAATCTCGCCCCTATCCCACTCAACCCTTCCACGCTTCTCCACCCCCTTCGACTCCACAACATTGTAAAGATTCGAAAGTTGCCACATCACACAAAAGAAAATAGGTCTTTCCAAAACAATTTGATTTAGCTCTTTTTACGAATAGTTTTTCGCGTTTTTCGAAAAAATGTGTCTGTTAAGAACCTACTTTTGCTAAATCAACTATAAATTGCACATTTTTGATCAACTAAAGGATCAAATTTGTAAGGTGTCATCTTCAATCTATATTAGTTATTTATAGCCCATGTTAAAGAGAAATTAGTTTTTCTCACGTTCAGTTTAGAAACAGTATAGGTAAAGTTGGGGACAAAAAGAATGACAGATGACTCCTTGAGGTAGGCCACTTGCAATGCTAATATTCATTGAGATTAGAATTGCAGGTGGCTTATTTCAATGAGACTTCTGACATTCTTTTTGTGCCCGACTGTACATTTTATTAGTTTTGAAAAATTTAAAAAAAGAAATAGAAAAAAAAAGAAAAATTAATAAAACAAAAATTATGACAAAATTATTAAAGTTCGGAGAAAAAAACGATGCGCGTATTAAAAACTTTCAAACCTCGCAGTCCTTATCTCAGAAAATAGTTGTATAAAGAATCTTCCATTCAGTATATCATACGTGGTTTAGTTGTAAATAAGTTTCACGGACTAACTACTTATACGACACAAACGGAGCAACTGCTTGTATGTATACTATACATCACTGTACAGTGCGACAATCTAAACTTGTTATTTTCACAATTCGAATACATAAAATGCTAATGACGTTATTCAATACCAGGTTATTCTTGAGCACAGCAGATTAATAGTTCCATGGCTTCAAACATCCAAACATTGGCGGATACAGGGAATCATCTTTCTCTCTCTCCTTCCATTTAAACTTATGAGTTAGAAAAGGATGGCAGAGGGGCCATCACGTGACTTCGGCCCCCTCTTCTGTCCTTTTCTGACACACGTTTTCAAATGGGAGGAGAGAGAGAAAGACAATTCCCTGTATCCAAACGCATATGCATCCAAACGGAAGAAATGGCGTTCCAAAGTTATTTAAAGCAAGAAATACTTTTCCAAAATTTTGAAAAAAAATCGAAAAACAATATAAGGTGCAGAAATCTCAAAAGACCATCGGCTTAACTGGCCATATGTTCTTTTCCAAGAACTTTATGAACTCTGGCAGCATCGCTGGCTTAAATTCAGGACGCAAGCATATCTTTATCATACAAATTCTCTTCCGCCTTCGCTTTTCATTTCAGCATAACTTTCAAGCTTGGGACATTTAATAACGAGATTTGATTTTTCAGTGTTTTGATTTTATTACTCCATCTCGCTCTGTATACGCAACCCCCCTCCACCCCTCCCCCGATGCTCATGTTACCCGCCCCTTCCAATCCACTTGTCTCTAAACTTGACTGTGACTCTGTGACATGACATTTTCATTTCGCTCCTTTTCTTTTGTATCTATTCTCCTTTCTCTACTCTTCTTTTCCTTTTTTTACGATGCATTATTATTTTAATTCCGTTTATTGTACTCTATTTTATTTGTCTAATATTTATATTCTGCGTCCCTGCTTGATCTTGCAAGTTTTCTGGAGCGTCTTGGTACTATCTGTCACCCCCCCCCCCCAACAAACCTTGAAGCGCTTTTCATTTCTTTCGGAAATGAATGTTTCATATAAATTTGGTTGTGTACGAAAAATCTGTACGATGCTACGTACTAAAACGTATATAGGTTATATGCGAAACATGCAAGCATTTTGTAATTCCTCGCCTCAGGCGCAAGTTTCGGTAAATTTTGCTCTTATTTCTTTTCGTCCAATCCAATATCAGAAATTCCGGCCAAAAAATGTCATCTACTGCCTTCAAGTTTCTGACTTCGAATCACTGTCCAAAGAGGGATTTCTTAACATAGTTAAAACATGTAACTTCTGAGATGGACAAAGAATAAGAGAGTGATGGAATATTTCTAGGTTATCATTTTATCATGGATAAAAATGCTATACTGAAAATGACCAGAATTCTATTAAAAAGTTTCCGAAAAGAAATTCTGGCCTACCAAAGGTGAATGCTGGTCTTATTCAGTAGAATTCGGGTCAGTTTGGTCAGAAATTTAGGTTTGTTGACCAGAATTATCATGCCAAAATGTCAATATTTTTGACCGAATTGGCCAGAATTCTTCGGTTGATCGTTAGAATTTACGTTCGGGAACTTCTTATCAGAATTCTGGCCATTTTTAGAAAAGCATTTTCTTCCGCGTATGAAGAAACATCAAGATTATAAACTGTTAAACAAACGGCGAAATAACTTAGAAATCAGGTTAAAAGTAATGTTTTTGCGATTTAGAACGAGAGGCAGGTATTACATGGTTTTATTTCTAGAAAATATCTTCAACAGAATGTCTCTGAAACGAAAAACGAAGTTTTTTTTCGACGCAGTTCTAGTCGAAATTCATGTATCGAAAACCCCAAAAATCTCATTTTGAGTTTTAACCCTTTAGGGCCCTTTCGGCCGACCTAAATGTGGTCCAAATTTGATTTTCGACAATTGTACCTTATTTTTGTGTAGAATGGACAACGAATTTCACTCTTATGACAGCATTTTCGAAAAAAAGCCCTTTTTCACTCCACCCTTAACTGCATTTCCTGGTGGAGAAGTCGTTTCATAATGGACAGTACGTTTTAACGGGAAATCATGCACGTAGCTACAGCTCTGCTACACCCTCCCCCCACAAGTTCGAGTTAAAGGAGGATGTTTAGTATGTAAGCAAGAGGGATTTGAGATCCATCAGAATGTTTAAGTATATTTGTGGGAGGGGGGACGCGAGAGAAAGAGAGCTAGAAAAATGACAGAAAATCCTAATGATATGTAAGGTAATTCGTCACCTGACATGATGCCGTAACTTTAAAGATAGGGTCAGACTTGACCCCTAGATCACCATCCCTGTTCAACACAGATACGTTTTAATACTTACCCCTCGCTTTTGAGTCCCTAGGGACTTCACTTCCCGCGTGAAATTGATAAAAAAAAAAAAAAAAAAAAAAACGAGAGAGAGAGAAAAAATAAAGAAAGAAAAAGTTTCAGCGTCTATATACTTAGTTGAGAATGAATTCCGTTTTATTGATAAATCCGCTCACTTACTTTCGCAGACGTGCTCTTTACTTAGGCCGCTCTTCCTAACTGTGGAGAGCTGTTAAATAAAATTGACGAATCCCTTTTTTTGCAGTTTGAGAGCGTAGTTCTGGAGGCTTTATACAGGAGGGAACCAACTTTTTAGTGTTCATAGAACGGAGCCGTAAACCAGTGGCGTAGCCTGCAATTTGGCAACGTTGGTATGTTTCCATTTCAACCCATGTAAAAGGTCAAATGCGAAGGAATTCACTAATCACTCAATAGTTCGATCTTTTTCGTAGGTTTAAGTGGAAGAACTGCAACGTTGGCAAATTGCACGCTCCGTCACACGAGCCAACTCCAAAGGATTTCCCGTTTTCCATGTAGTTGGTTAACTTCTGCACGTACAGAAAATTTTGTTCTTTTCGAATAAAGCTATCGAATTCTTCTTATTTTTGGAATCATGTGAAACTCAACTTACTCATTTTATTTGTTGGTAAAATTGAGTACCGTAATCATAGTCGTTCTCACAGTAGCGCATGGCGTGGCGATGGCGTGCAATTTGACAAAGTTGCAATCTGCTCAGATGAACTCATTAAAAATATCGAACTATTGAGTTTGTGGTTGACATCCACGGATTGGGGTTTTTCTTGAGAGGTTTCAACCCTTTAACTACCAGGTTAGGGAGACAATGCATTGTTTGCTCGTTCGAATGAAATGGTTATAGTTAAACATGCCTACACTACGGTGCTGATTTTGCATATACAATTAATTGAAGGAGCTCGCGAATGAACATTATTTCTAAAATATTAACAATTTGGAGTCGCAACAATGGAGCTGTTGCAAACTTTTGCTACAGGCTTATTATTAGTTGAAAATGGGATAATACCCTGTAAAAATAACGATTAGCACACTAAAAAATATCACGAAATCCACTCCTAAACTCACAAAATACTTTTAAATGCGAGACCGTAATGGCGCCCGAGGCCGCGGTTTTCTTATGGCAATTGTATGCTTCTTCTTCTTCTTGTGTGGTGTTGCGAGAACACCTCGTGTAGATGGCGCTGATTGAAGATAGGGAGCCCCGATGAAAACCGCGGCCCCGACCGCCATTACGGTCTCGCGTTTAAAAGCATTTTGTGAGTTTAGGAGTGGATTTCGTGATTTTTTAGTGCGCTAATCGTTATTTTTACTGGGTATTACCCCTTAATCAACCATTAATAAGCCTGTAGCAAAAGTTTGCAACAGCTCCATTGTGAAATAAACATTGAACTTTTATGAGCCAGATCTAATCACAGAAACTAATATAGACTTGGGCTTGGTACTTAAAGGGTTTGAAGGAGGGAATACAACGTCTTTTTTGTTTGTTTGTTTGTTTGTTTCGTTTTATATACGTGAAAGACGCTCACAAAATCTGATATTGGCGAGACAGTTTGGACCAAAACTTGAGTAGTAATTTTTGTTATTTATATCTTGGTGGTCCCTATACATATTTTCATCCCCAACCAGAAATAGGAACAAATCCGACTTCAGAGCAACATCATAAATCGTAATAACAAGGTGCTCAAAGTTGTGGCCGCCATTACGGGCTAGCTTGTATGTCTTGCGAGAGGAGAAAGGAGGGAGGGGCCTGGCGGTTAAGGGCGAGAGTCATAATAATTTCCGGACAAGACTCGCAAGTTACTCACTTAGTTAGGCAGATTAAAGGAGCGCAAGTTTAAGATTGAGGACAAAATTAGACAATTAGTTAGATTTTCCAACTTAAAATAGCTAGCCCAACCCGGCTCGGCTCGGCAAGGGCTCGACGCGCTGCGTATAATATATTTTCGGTGCTGCAAAGCGCAACCCCTGACTTCTAGTAAGAGGGGGGGGAAAAGGGGGGGGGGGGGCCCAAAAACCACCTCCCTCGGGGGAAATTTTTCCTTAAGGGGGACCCCAATTTGGGTTTTCCAAAAACCATTTTATTGGAAGGGCAAAAACCGGCGTCCCTTTCCTTCCCAAAAAGGGGATCCGAGTTCCCCCCCTCCCATTAGCGGGGTGGTTGTAAAATAGAAGGGAAAAATTGAGTCCTAACTGTTTGTCCTTTCCTCAAACTTTTTCCCAAAATCCGGGGGGGGTTTCCTCCCCTCCTTTTTTCTCCGGCTTCCCAAAAATAAATTTAAAAATTTTAGGTATTCTCACTGAAAAATTTTAAACTTTTTCAAAAATTCCCCCTTAAAACTGAGAAAATTAAAATAACCCCTCCTTGTTTTCACTTAACAATTTTAAAAAAATAAATTAATCCAAATTTTAGGTCAGTTTACGGAAATTTTTTGGTTTATTTAGGTTATCGGTCAGGAATGGAACTTTGATAGATTAAAAATCACAATTTTAAAAAAATTTTAATTAAAAAAAAATTTAAAAAAATGTGTTACCCTTCGAGCTCCTCTAATATTTATTTATTAAGCCAATTACAGTCAATATCCTTTCCTCCCCCCCCCTTAATTTTTTCCTCCTTTGTCTCCCTCTGAGATTTTTTCTTTTTCTATTTCTCCCCCTCTTTTTCTATCTTTTTCTAAATTTTTCTTTCGTTTTCTTTCTCTTCCCTACTTTTCCTTTCCTTTGACTTTCCTTTTACTTTTTCTCACGTTTTCACTTTTTCCCGTTCGGGGGGGAGGGTATCAGCCCTCCGCTCCCCCTTAGTGACGCCACTGGCTTCCAAGCCGGATTGATTGAAATGTTTGAATATGTAAGTTTTTCGTATAACATGGCAAGTTTGCAAATTTTTGCACCCCCAGCCTCGGGGGGGGGGGGGAATTCAAGGGATTGAGAATAATTTTCAGCTTCAGAAATGCCACCCTTCCCGCAAACCTTCTTTGAATCCCACCTTAACATAAGATACGTACCCTAAGCCCTGCTTGTTGAACATGATTGATATCACCGCCATTTCTTCTTGACACCTAGTTGTTATAAAGCAAGACTTTGGCAACATTTTAAAATACATCTGATCTTGCCAAAATCTTGCTAAAAATATTCCAAAGAAAGTTTTGAAAATCGGTTTAAATATTTCTTGATGATGCCTTTAAAAAAGGTTGAAAACTGGATTTTTTTTTTTTTGTTTTTTCTTTCATATTTTGGAAATATTTTAAAAAAATATTTGCAAAAATTACTCAAGTCTCTCAAGGTAGGTTGAAATATGAAGGAAGCGTGTCAAACGGTTTGAGTGGTACGTGACCGTTTTCAGTTGCGACTAGAGACTTTGCTGTGTTTTAGAATAGTGGCGTAGCGTGCAATTTGACATTGTAGAGTCGTGTCCATTTTATCCCATGTATAAGGTCGACTGCGCAGGTTTTCACCGAACATTCAACTGTTCGATATTTTTCATTTAAATGGGCGTTCTGTAACGTTACCAAATTACATGCTACGTGACTGCTTTAGAATCTGCCTGCACCGGATTACTATATAACGGTACAGAAATGAGAAAAGATTACAGTCTATTTATGGAGTGTACAAGTTACAACCAAAATTTTGATGGTTAATAATGAGCTAGGAGCGCAGAAGGATGCTTTTATGTCTCTAAGATTGACCAAACATCTAAGAACTATTGACAGCCAGAACTTTTGGGTTTGATAGTACATATCAACTGAAACACACACTGAAAACAATGTCTGATCGTTTCAATGAATGCATGTTCTGATAGCATATTCCAGCACTTTATTTCCCATTGAGACAACAGAAATTTGTGTCGATTCAAGAATCTTACATAACTTTCGCAACGATAGATGATCATTTATTCACTGGTGCAATGCTTCAATGAATTCGGGAATACCGCCTTTGCTGAAATGCTTTAGGATGTGTCTCCGACTGATCGAACAGCGCCTGCATGACTCAAGGATCGCAACCCGCTTAGCGAGCCGCGTCTAAACCTCTGGGCGCGGCGCGTCGCGTTTCGTCGCTTCGCGCGTGAGCAGGCGAGGCGAGACAGGCGCTCTTATGAAATATTAACAACGGCTTAAAACACTCCCCAGTGACAAGCTTTTCAACGATCACCCAATTTTTCCCCTTATTTCCCCCACCGCTTTACTTTTCCCTGAAGGTGTCTCCCTTTTTTCCCTCTTTTTGTGGCTATCTCCAGACCCCTTCACATGATGCCTCAAGATTCCTCTTAGTTCCTTTTGATTAGTTGACTATACTTTCATTAAGGTGCAGATTCAATGTCTTCTTTTCATTGAGCAGTCTGCACCGATCAGAATGTTATCTAAAAAAGCCCGCCCCCTCCCTCCGAACAGGCTGGGCGCCTAAAAAGTATGGTTTAACGTCACAAAGGGGTATCCATGCAACGTATAAGTACACTAAAAAAAAAAAAAACAAAAAAAAAAAAACAAAATTACCAGAATTATGACAATAATATGTGAACCTATGCGAGGGATAGTACAATTACCAGAGTTCTGGCGTTTAAGCCATAGTTCTTGAAATTTTGTTGGAAATTCTAGTTCTATGACCATATTCTGGAATTAACACCAGAATTTTCTGGTCAAAGTACTAGACTTTCTGTCGTTCACATAAAATTGTGCTTCTAATAATATGACTAAAATATAGTACTATGACTATCGCTTTTTTCAGTGTAACTAGTCGTAAAATTAGGTAATTTCGATTATCATTTTATTTCCCCCGTAAAAGAATTCTACGCACAGTACACTGACTACCATGATAATAAATAGAGTCCCTATATGTGTATACTATAAGAGTTGGGCCGTGTCCTGTTCTTCTTCTTCAAAAGAGAAGAAGAAGAAACGGGTCATGGATCACTCGAGAAACAAAATGCCGATGACGCTATTGCCACAATTTAAAATAGGTTAGAGTCCGATTCTAAACAATAACACGATTTCTATTGTAATGAGATAATGTCCTCCAGAATAAAATCGAAGCAGAAGTAAAATCTACAAAAATTACCGCGTTCACGGCACGTAAAAATGTGTATAGAATATAAGTGAGTGTGAAAAGTAACCGGAACTCTCTGCTATTTGCATTTGGCCTCTTAGGGCTTCCATGAGAACCTAAATCTGAGTGCCAATCAGAAATCGATTCCGGCATGGTGCAACTCTCATAGTATTAATTTTTTTTTTTTTTTTTATTAATTTTTTTTTCTATTTTTTTATACGTTTTATTGAAATTAAATGTTCTACAGATATTTACAATGAAATAAACTAGTCAGCCCCACAATCGGGGCTATCGACCACAGCGACATTTTTTAACATTTTAAATAAATAATAATATAAATAATAATATTTCTTCCCCCCCCCTTTTTTTTTTTTTTTTTTTTTTTTGCAATTTGAAATTACTCTTAAAATTGTACAATTAAAATAAACAAATAAGGCAATGCATGAGATTTCTTCTTAAAATTATTTTTTCTTCTTTCTTCTCTAACCCCCCCCCCCCCAAACCCTGGATGGTGGCGCTCCCGTTTTATTTTTAACAATTTTATGCCTCCGGTTTTTTTTCTTTGTTTTTCTTTTATTTCCTTTTTTTCCTATTATGATTTTTATGTTATATTCTTAAAGGAATCTACTTAAAAATGGTTTGAACTACATCTTTTCCCCTTTTGGAAAATAACCACTTTTTTATTTGCACTTTAACACTTTGGAACGTTTCTAATTGAGTCAGCTCTTCAGGCACATATTCCCATATCACTGGGACATTTAGAGTCCGTAGTAATAATAACTGCAGCAACCTGCCACAACTGCACCGCCTTACGCTGAAGGTTTATTTGATTTCAAGAGGGGACACGTCGCAGTGCAAATCCTAAAGAAAAAAGTGAATAAAAAGGGAAACGAGACAGAAAAAAAAGTGCGGACGAAGGGAAAAATATAATAATAGGAAGTTAACAGGGAAGGCAATTAAAAGCAAAAACATAAATTTCCGAGTAAAAGATTGAGACACCGCGAGAAGAAGGAAGAACTGTTGTCGTTCCGTTTGGCGCGCGGCGGCAGTCAAGTCCAACTCCTGTGGGATTTTCCCATGGCACGGGGAGTGAGGGATATAGGGATAGAAATCGGGACTGCCATCCAATTCCTCGGCATGAAAGTCGAGTATTAACATCATCCAAGACCTTTGTGACAAGTCCTCTGCTCCTGCTAGAGCGGCGCTGCCTCTCCCGCTTCAATTTACCGCACTGTGAAGCTTAGAAATTAACCTTTCGCGGATGGTAACGGGGCGGGTGGAAGGGACAGACGGCGCAACATCAGCAGCAGGCATGGTTTCAGCTTTTAGGTTCAGGTTTATACACTCATAGCCGTCGCTCGTCCCTCACTTGTACCCGTGGCGGCCCCGTGAGTTTGGTTTATCGCCCACGCACCAAACCGACACAAAACTACTAATAATTAAGCGCATTATTTAGCCATACACCGCTGCAACATAATTACCGAACTTGCGGTGCAGCTTTTTCAGACTAGACTCTCTCTCTCTTCTCTTCTCTCTCTCTCTCTCTCTCTTTCCTCTCTCTCTCTCTTCTCTCTCTTCTCTCTCTCTCTCTCTCTCTCCTCTTTCTCTCTTAACCCTCTCTCTCTCCTCTCTCTCCTTCTTATCCTTTCTCTCTCTCTCTCTCTCTCTCTCTCTCTCTCTCTCTCTCTCTCTCTCTCTCTCTCTCTCTTCTGTTTGCTTTAATACCGTCTGCTTTTTCAGCTCTGCCTTGAAATATATCCGTTCGAATTAAAGCATCGCCGGTCTCTCCGAAGCTCTTCCTCCGTCACAGTTTTGCTGCTTGGCCCTTCCTAAAGCCCGTCCCCCCATCCCCCTGTTCCCCAAACCCCCACCCAGACATTCACTTCGCATCAAGTCACCTTTAATTAATGGGCCATAATTTGGTTCTACTACGCGACGGCGACGTTCCTCTGGACAAATGATCGAGCTCCTTTCTCTTCGTTCCAATAGTAACGCGAGAGGTTTCCTCTCTCGAGATTCATTGCCGCGTTCCGATCATTGCATTGCGCGCGGTTTCGCGTTGTGTGTGAAGGAGTGAGCTCTTTTAGGATATGTGTATCGGAAAATGCGAAGAGCGCATCGATTGAAATTACTGTCCGGCTTGCTAAACTCTGATGTGGGCTGGTTTCACTGTCAACAGGTTTATTTCAATAGTGGCTCGTAAAGTTTGGCAACCATGTTTTTCGCCGTTTAAAACTATGCAAAAAAAAAAAAAAAAAAAAAAAAACGATTTCTGTAGAGGTTCAAATTTAAGAAGCTCTTGTTAGATCGATTCTTTTACACAGTTTCAATTGGAGAGGATTCGTTGTAGCCAAATATCAAGAGGCGCCACTGACAGGTTTCCCAATTTTTAATTATTGATTCTGATGTGAAATTCTGGAAAATTCTCAGTAAAGGTGGTCAACAATACTTTTTTTTTTTTTTTTTTTTTTTTTTTGGAAAAAAAGAGTCAGTTACTTTACAGTTGCTTACCATTATTGTCAATAAGAGATTAAAACTATGTGTAGGACAAATCTTGTAATGAAACCGAAAAAATATATTCCAGCGTGGTCTCCAAAGGGCTGGTAAAATTCGACAAGTGTTTGACCTTTTATCGATATCATCTTGACCGTTTCTGAAAAAAAAAAAAAAAAAAAAAAAAAATCACGGTATGAAAACCTTTTTTTTTTTTTTTTTTAACTCCCTATAGATGGACTTCATTTAACTTTGCTTCCTCCCCTTTAAAAAAGGTCTTTGAGTTCGATTACATCTCATATAAAATAATAACAGCAAAAGGAAAGGAGAGAGTACGACAAAAAAAAAAAAATCTATCACAAGAAGTAAAAGTAAGCTCGATTTGACGGATAGTATCAAGACCTAAGAAGGGTGGAGGGTGGAGATCACATGCTAGAGGATAAATCAGGGTGTAATATCAATCCATCATAGGTCAACAAACAAGGAGCATGCCAGCAAGGAAAAGTATAGCCTTGTCATAAATGCTATCGACATCTCTAACACATTCGAGCCCACCAAAATAACATACTCTTTTTATACAGTCTGAACTCTGCCAGTAGTGTATACACACACTCCATCAGCTCATGTAATGGGCATACCAAGGGTCATAATTTTAGTATAGGTGTCGGGGCAGCGAAAATCGCTCTCCGGGGATCATGCGAGGATGAAAATTCCATTTTTTGGTCTGAGCTCAACCATAGACTGTAGGCATGCACAGACTGCTAACCCCTCTCCTTAGATGATGCAGACTCACTCGTGCATTTTCTTTGCGGAGTTGCACGATTTTGTAAAGGATGCATCCTGGGGAAAAAATTCGGTACGATTAACTAGAGTCCCTATATGTATACTATGAGAGTTGCGCCATTGCTGAATCCATTTCTGATTGGCTCTCAGATTTAGGCTGTCAAGAAAGCTTCAAGAGGCAAAATGCAAATGGCGGAGGGTTTGTTTACTTTTCGCGACCTCGCTTTCATTACAAATTTGAAGTAATAGTGACCTCGGTAATTTTTGTGAAATTTTCCTCTGCTTGAATTTAGTTCTGGAGAACATTATCTCTTTCAATAACGACCGTTATTGTCGAGAGTCTGAATCTAACCTATAAGAGATAGCGAAATAGTGGCAACAGCGCAGAGGCAAATGGCCATCCGCCATTTGCAATTTGCCTCTTGGGGGCTCCAATGCTCCATTGATCCGCTTCTTCTTCTTCATTTTAAGAGTCTTGTCGCATCTCTCATACTCTCATAGTATATAGGGACTCTGCGATTAACTTTGCCCGCATAGGATATTTTTAAGCCTGTAAGAAATTATGGTAGACTAAGTATATGGTAAGAATGGTTAGGTTTATCAGATAATATGCAGAACAAAATAATCGCAGTCACCTAATTTTACAGAAACTATGTTATCTGAAATTTCTGATACTTTCAGAAAGAAAAACACATGCAGACTGCAGAGCTTCGATTCAAATCCACCGAGGTAAAGAATTTATGAAGAAAATATATGGCAACTGTGTGTAAGGCTGTTTGTCTTATGCCCATATGTACCTATTACGCCGACAGCCCATAAATTCATACATTTCGGCTCTCTTGCTTACTTTTCCGCGCAATATTTTGTTTCAAATTCTGACTTTCTTTCTTCTTCCTCGTTTGGTCAGTTTCCCCTTTCCTTCCCTCCGTTATTTTTGTTACACTCGATTTGATTAAAAATGGGCTTTACAATAGAATGTTTCAGGTGTAAAAACAACCGGCATAAAGGTTTTTCTCCAGTCTCAGACCATCAAAATTTTGCTAGGACAATGATTAATATGAGAGGAAATGACATGTAAGTAGTATGTGGTAAGTCTAGAGAAATTTCAGAATACGGTAATGTGCGGTTTCAAGGGTCCCGAATGTGGTGTTCTTTGGTAAGCAAATTAAAGTACTCGGTAGTGGCGTAGCGTGTAATTTGGCAACGTCGTAATTTGTCCGTTTAAACCCATGTAAAAGATCGAATGCGAAGTGTTCACCGAACAACCCAATATTTCGATATTTTTCATAAGTTTAAATGGACAAACTTCAACGTTGCCAAATTGCCCGCTACGCCACTGGGTGAGCTGAAAACAATGATGCCTTTGATTTCCAACAATAGGTTTTGAAGCAGAGCTACCGTTCGTGTGTATTTAATGGCATTTTTTAATTCACCGATGATTCCACCGGTTGAGAAAAGATTACACAGTTCTATTCAGTGTATGACTATAATGCATATGAAAACAATACTCGCATCTGTAATCTTTTCTCAACCGGTGGAGTCGTCGATGATTTGAAAAAACTTGCGGATATTTTAATTAATTAACGGAGGCTGTACCGATTGAGAAAGATTACAGATGCGAGCATTTCCGTGCATTATACAGTCATGCACTACACTGAACTGTGTACAGTGTAACCTTTTCTCAAACGGTTGAATCATCGAAGATTTGAAAAATTGCATTAAATATATACCTACACAAACGGCGGAACTGTTTCAAAGCAATCCGTAATGAAAATCCAAAGCTCAAATTCAATTTCACTAATTTCCATCATGTAAAATGAGAGAAAAACTCCCAAAATTCAAAAATTATCGATTGAGTTCCTCGAACACTTCGGGAACGAGCTCTAAATTATACTACATTATGATATATGTCGTAAATAAAAGGTACAGGAAAAAACTCGGTAAAATCCCCCGGAAATTTTTGCCCGAGAGTGTTTGGATGTTCCGAAAATTGTCAAGATAGGTGGGGGTCAAAGTTACCCAATTCATGTCAAATTTGTCTCAAAACGAAAAAATTACCGTTTTCTGGTCAACTTTCCAAGGGGGGAAAAGGGGGCCAAACTCAGGTATATCCCTCGGCTTTTTTTCACTGCTGATAGTGTCATGTGTCTTGGTGTTCATGTGTTTTTTAAAAACGTATTTGTATGAAAAATCCGTTTATTTCCAATTGCGTCTGTATTCCCAAGCGTCTATAACGCAAGGGTGTAAAAGAAGGGGTTAGTGCAAAGAGGAAAATGATATACGATCCGGATTTCATTCTTGCCGTGAGCTGCGCTTAAGGCATCGGTGATATGAAATTCAGAGAGGTACGCGCAAACTTTTTTCTTGTTTTTGGCTTTCCAGCCTTGAGACACATCTCTCAAAAGCTTTATTTTTTGGTGAGTGAGCCGGAAGGGAAATACGTCAAAATTCAAAGAGAAAGTGGTTACAGGGTGCCTAGAAATTACAAGTGAGATGAAATTCAGATCACCGATTCGCAAATATTTGTTCGTGGATCAGTGTTGTTCAGTAAGATGGCGCGTGTTATGCTGCAACGCTGTATTT
The DNA here is from genome assembly GCA_011764245.1 of Trialeurodes vaporariorum. Lineage (NCBI taxonomy): Eukaryota > Metazoa > Arthropoda > Insecta > Hemiptera > Aleyrodidae > Trialeurodes > Trialeurodes vaporariorum. Next base: position 48,775,336 of record VMOF01000035.1, read on the forward strand.
CGTTCTATTAAACCTATTTAAAATATCGATTTGAGGGAATGAGCTGACTAAACATTTTGTCCTTTCATGAGACTTTAAATGTACTTAACGAAATTTTGCTGGATTGT